>JAWDJD010000015.1:14942500-14967500 GCA_035047305.1 Bradypodion pumilum
ACAGAACTATCCGGAGGAATACTATCCTGATTATTGCAGCCCAACGGCGTTCGTCATCTCCCAAGACGTGGCACGGAAAATATATGTGGCGTCTGAGAACGTTTCCCTTTCATTGCCTCCAGGGGCGTTTGTAGGACTTTGTGCACAAAGGGCTGGCATTACACCTGTACACAGTTCACGATTTTCCGGAGTTAAGCACATCCGATACAACCGGTGTTGCTACAAGTTCATTTTCACCTCTTCCGTTGCGCAAGAGAGCCAACTCTTCCAGGAATGGGAAGAGATGAACACCAGCAAAGATTGCACCTTACTGGGAACCTATTATGGGCTCGTATCCTGCCGAGTCATAACCTACCTGGACGGATTTAAACACTTGAGCATCGATACCATCCGGAATGAAGCTCTCCACTATTCTGATTGAGGAATCAAGGGAAGGGGCTGTATTTTGCCCCGGATGGAAGTCAGGTTGCGTTAGATCGAGTTGTGTTAACACCTTTCGCAACGTCAGATAGCAAAGATCGAGTTGTCTTAACACCTTTCGCAACGTCAGATAGCAAAGAATTCTGTACGCTAGTTATGTGTCGTGTGAAATGTTCCTTTTTTCTTCAAAATAACTTCCATTTTGGAGGTCACAATTCACAACAAAAACAGCAGACCCAAAATAGGCCAAAAGAGGTCCCAGCAATTCACCGGCTATTATTTCTCCAATTCCCTAGCCTTTCCTAAGACGAAAATAGCCTCTTTTTTGTGGAGTCTGTTAGTGATTTTGGGGGAAAAGGGAGAGAGGAGGCTAACCATGAGCAAGGGACGAAAACAGGGTGACTCTAGTCCCTACTCTTGTATAATATTTAAAACATGGATGTTCATGAACTATGGCAGGGGTTGAAAACTACAAAGCAAAATCCTTCCAAATTAGGAAGTTAGTTGGGTTATTTTCAGATAGTGAACCCCCGACTAACGACGCATTCGAATAGCGTCATTTTCGATTAATGACGCTACCAATGCCCCCGTGATCTCCCGCACGACGAAAAAACGTTGTTATTCGAATGAGGTTTTTTTACCGTCGCTGTGCGAATAATGATGGTGGGTTTTTTTTTGACGTTCTGTGGGAGATCTCCCATAGGAAACCGCAAAATGACGTTTTCCGCATAATGCTACTTGGGGAGCCAAGCAACGTCATTAAGTGAGGGTCTACTGTATTTATATTCAAAGTTTGGTCCATCTTCTGCTCCTGTTTGAATCCCTAACTTTAATTGCATTGTCTCTTAATGCTATTAAAACATACTAAGGACAGATTGTCCATTTTTTTCTCTTGGAACAAAAATTAAAGGTCCTGGTTTATGAAAGTGGCCCAACTTTGCTAACAGACAAAGTTCCAATGGGGCAAGTAATAATAATTATTCCGTGTCAGAAATTATCCTGGGCTGAAAGGATTTTTGCTGGAAACTCTGCTCCTGGGACGCCTGAATGAGGCTCTGTTCATGTCCCCAAGATCTTTTTCCCCACCAAAGTAGTCCCTATTGATCTACTTGCAATTCGAACTTGCTTTTGAACTGCCAGGTTGGCAGGAGCTGGAACAGACAGGTGCTCAAACCCGGGTCTCGAACTGCCGACTTGCCAGCCTTCCAGCTAGCAAGGGGAGCTTCTTAACCATTGAGCATCTTTTCCCATGTATGCAATGGGAGCCATCAGTTTCTATGGCTTCAAGCGGGTCTCCCTTGCTCGAAAGCCAGTTGTGTCTGATTCTAGGGGATGGTGCTCACCTCTGTTTACAGCCAAAGAGCCAGTACCATTATATGTGTATTAGTGTACGTGGTTGCCCTGTCGCCCAACCTGAGCACCAAAAATTAGATATATATTTTTATTTGCCTTGTTCTAGAACCTTTATTCTGCTTCAGAAGCTAACCACCAACCATACCACAATGAAAGCGCATATCTAAAGGGTCTGATAAAGACCCGCTCCAAACTAGACACAGGAACCAAACATGGGGGATTGTTTACTGCGTTTGTAAAACATGTGTGCCAAGCAAAAGCAAAAACAGGTCCCAAAATGGACCTTCAAAGAATCCTTTGAAGCAGTACAGAATTCAGATCACGTGGAAGAAAATTCACAAAAAGGAGTTGAGGCGGTCCGAGAGCAGTGGTTCCCAACGTGGGGCCCTTGCCCCACAGGGGAACTTCAATTCCCAGAAGCCTAAGTCAGTCCATTGGCTGATCAGTGCTTTTTGGAATTGACTTTGGCTTCTGGGAATTGAAGTCGAAAGCACAAAGGTTGGGAAAACGTTGTTCTAGAGCAGTGGTGGCGAACCGTGGGCACTCCAGGTGTTCTTGGACTTCAATTCCCAGAAGCCCAAGTCAGCACTCCTGCCAAGGTTCGCCACCACTGGACTAGAGGCTCCCAGGAATGACAGTTTCTCCACTGGAAGGTTAGGAGTACTCAAAGAACCAGAAATGGGTGTCCCTTTCTCGTATTCTGCTTTGACTATTCTTCATTTCTGAGCATTTCTGCCTGGGCTTGTGATGAGGCTGGCAGGCCAAATTTGGCCGCTCCGACCTGCTAAAGTGGCCCAGGGCAAAAATAATAATGGCAGAGTTGCAACGTGGTGCAGAATTTTCAATTTCGGGCCCGGGACTTCAGTGGGAAAGACCTCTCCTTACAAAATTTGTTTCCAGCTAAGCTGGGCTTTAGGATCTTAGGTCAGTAGTATAAACCACGAGTCAATTGGATCAAGGATGACGGGGTATCGATCAAGTGGGTGTATACAGAGGCACTCGTCCTCCTCCATCCTCCCCATGACAAAGTCAAACCACCACGCCAATTCCTTCCTCGGGTGTTATTTTTGTTCCCCCCTTTCGCCTTCACAGCCACAAAGTCAAACCCACTTTCAGAAAACCCTGGATCAATTTCCCCCCATCGCTGGAATTACGAGAATGCCATTTAAAGCCCGTATTCTGAGCGTTACTCGGCCCCTTCCACGGCCGTGGTGGAAATAGCCTTGACATAGTAAGGCCCTTCGCGCAGGTATGCCCGGAGCCTTAAGTAATGTTGGTTGCCAAAGATTGCGGCGCTGGTCTTGGACTCGGCCAGGGCCTTCACCAGTTCGTATTTGGCTTCCTTTGACGCTTTGTCTGGCTCCACCGATCGGTCCACGGCGTATTCCACAAAGCCGGGGCTAGCCAGCATCAATCTTTGAGCCCACGGTTGATTAGCAATAGCCTGCAGTTTGAAAAGAGAGGGAGAAAAATGGATCTAGTGGGAAGTTTATGGTCTGTCTCAGATGCCATAGGTCACCCATGCTCGAAAGCCAGTCGTATCCAATTCTAGGGTTCAGTGTTCACCTCTGTTTATAGCCAAAGAGCCAGTGCTGTCTGCATCTGCAGATGTTTCCGTGGACCTGTGATAGGCATGACTAGACACTGTTTTACCTTCCCACTGAAGTGGTACCTATCTTATCCACTTGCAATTTCTTGCTTTTGAGCTGCTAGGGTGGCAGGAGCTGGGGACAGAGACGGGTGCTAACTCTGTCATGCAGCACTTGGGTCTTGAACTGCCAACCTGCTGATCTTCCAGTCGTCAAATTCAGCGTCTTAACCACTAAGCCACCGCTTAGTCAGATGCCATACTGGATTTTTAAAAAATGGGAGCTGGAGTCTAACACTAAGTTGGGGTAAGCAGACCTTGGAAATATCATAAAAATATGGGCAGTGTTGTAGCTTGGTACGCACAGATCGCCCCCTGCCCTTCCGCGGATATCCGAAACGACCGAAAACAGTGAATCCCATAATTAAGTACACATACCCCCGCTGCAGAAACAATGTGTGCTAATGCATCCATCATTCTACTCAGTGTGGAAAAAATGGCTGCAATGAGAAACCAGCAGACAGTGGCCTCTAGTGGTCAACTCTGGTAATGCACCGTAGAAAGAATACAGTACATACAGGTGAAACTCAGAAAATCAGAATATCGTGCAAATGTTCATTCAGTTCAGTAATGCAACTTAAAAGGGGAAACAAATATATGAGATAGACTCAGTACATGCCAAACGAGATTATACTTTGTTATAATATTGATGCTTATGGTTTACATCTTATGAAAACCCCAACCCCCCAATCTCATGTACCCCATAATCGTCACGTAATCTCATGTACGCTGTATGCCATGATCGTCACAATTATAACGCATTAAGGCATGACACCTCTCGCTTTGCATGTAGTGAGTTTATCTCATATATTTCTATCACCTTTTAAGTGAAACGAATGAACATTTGCATGATATTCTAATTTTCCGAGTTTCACCTATTATGTATTTCAAGAAAATATTTACGAGGCATTTTTAGATCTGCGAATGGCAGTCTTCTCCCAGCTTTCGATTTTTGTAACATCTTGCCCAACAAAGAAACCTGGGAGATTTCAGAACTCCACCCAAGACTGCATGCGTATTTGACTAGTTCAAAATAAGTTTATCATCTGGAGCTTGATTTGGGAATTAAACACAGAAGGTCTCAGAGAAAAATGGGGTACTTACAGTGAAGACGCGCAAGGCGCCACAATGAAGATCAGGGAATGGCTGGGTGCTGATGCTACGGAGAAGCTCCAAGGGATGGGTGGAGAGAGAGAGGAACCAGGATTCCGTCATCCCCAGAAGATCTTCTGTCTGTTGGTCCGGCTGCGTGCAAAAAAGGTGACACACTGAATCAACCAATGCGGATTCTTGAAAGAGCAGATTTCCATTAGTAACGCCAGAGCACACGGAATGGTTTCAACTCCCCACCAAAGTGGTCCCTACTCGTCTACTTGCAATTTCTCATCTGCAAGGTTGGCAGGAGCTGGGGCAGGCGGCGGGTGCTCACTCTGCCGTGCAGCACTCAGCTAAGATGCCCAAGACCAGCGGGGATTACTTTGCTGGCAAGGGTAAAATGAGCCATTTTAATGCTCCTCTTCACAAGAAACAGAGACAATCCATTTGCTAAGTTGTCGAGGCATTCAATCTGTTGCTTACCGGCAGGTAGAGGAGAGATGAGACGGCATCCAAACACCGGATCCTCAACTCTGTGGGCGCATTTTTTGCCTGATGCCCGATTCGGTTCAGCACGTTGTGAAATCTGCTACCTGGAAAGACAAAAAAAAAAAAGGGGGGGGAGGGATGAAAGAAACGTGCATCCCACCCACAATCACCATCTTCTATAGCAAGGGGTTCTCAACCTTTCTGAGCCAGGGGCCGGATCACACCCTCTCAGACTGTTGGAGGGCCGGATTAGTGGTCTCCCCACCCCCACTCCGCATTTCTTGAATGGCGTCAGGGTCTTCAACTAGACGCCAGAGTGTACGAAATTCTGTTTACCTCCCCTACCGAAGTGGTCCCTATTTATCTACTTGCAATTTCTTGCTCTTGCTAGGTTGGCAAGAGCCAGGACATATGGCAGGAGCTCACTCCGTTGCACAGCACTCAGGTCTCGAACTGCGGACCTGCCAACCTTTCCGGTCGTTACGTTCAGCGTCTTACCCTCCCTCTAAGCCACTTTGCTGGGATGGCTCACCAGAGCTATTTTAGACGGGCCACTTTTGGTACAGACCTTTCTTCTTAAGCACCAGCTTCCCTTCCACGTTCGAGCCCAAGATGCCGACGGTGTCAACGCCCACGCCAAACAAGGTCGGGTCTTGGCCTTCCGCCATGCCGAAGACTTTCTCCACAAAGGCAGGGTAGCGCTCGCAGATCTGCTGGGGACTGTCGACTACCACCAGGTTGCCAAAGAACTTCACAAAGCCTGCCGAGACCAGAAGAGACGTGCGATGAGAAGAGGGAGAAAAACACAGGAGTTTAGTCACACTCCCAGGACGGAAGCTCTCAAAACCCTTCAATCCTTCCACGATTAGTAAAACAAATACCCATTATTATTATTATTGTTCTTATGCCATATCTTTATCAAAATACTAGAAATCCTCATGGCAATCAGACATGAAGACTGTCCTGAGAATATAATGCAGTGGCCTTTCATCTGCCTTCCGCATTGCAGCATGACACCCATAGTACCACAGATCCAGTTCCATGAGTCACTTTCGGGCCCTGAGCCCTTTTGGCATGCAAAGACTTCGTCATCATCCCCAGGCCAGGATGGATGAAGCTGCTGCCCTTCATCAAGATGGATCCAAGTGGGATTTAATCCACTTGGCGATCAACACCCTTCCCTGTGGACCTCTGCACCCAAGGCCGCTAGTCCTCAGGGTTGCCAGGTTAGTTAACCACCGCCTGACACTCGGCGTTAAGTACCCAGTTTGGGACAAAATGTAAATTATCTTGTGAATTGCTGAGAAAGTGCTCTCGGCATCATGGGTATATGAAGCGCAATAGTAATTTCGTGTCAGAGATGACTCTGGGCTGAAAGGATTTTTTCGGAGATGCCTGAATGAGGCTCCTTTCATGTCCCCCAAGTCCAGCTCTCGGGTATCGAACCCCGACCTTCCAGTCTCCAGCTCAGCATCTTAACAACTAAGCCACTGGGGGAGCGGCAATATGAAGCTTGTACAGTGGAACCTTGGTTAACAAACAGCTCAGTTAACATAAAAATCGCATAACAAAAGGAAATCCATAGAAAATAGTGGCTCGGTTTGCAGAATTTCCCACTGAAACAGATTAATCGGTGCATTCCTATGGGAACCTGCATTCAGTGCATTCCTATGGGAAATCCAGTTAATTTTTGCTGTAAGAAACGTCCTGTAGAACGCATTAATTATGTTAACCGAGGTTCCACTGTATCTGTTTAATAACTATTATATAAAGCATAATTGCTATTAAACAGATACAAGACACACTCGAAAATAGAGAGGTTATAAGTCCCACACCAATGCGGAAGTCTTGACCCACCTGGCAAGTAAAAGCTGGAGAAGGGATCAGAGTCAGCTCCGATTATTATATTGGAAATCTTATCAATAATTCCTTGCTGGGCGAGATATTGACGTCCATGTTGAGTTTGGGCCAGCGATGACACCATCTCTATACAAGTAGCTCTACAACAGAGAGAACATTCATCTAATTCATTCATTTTCTACTCATAGCTGTTCAAATGGTCAGTCATTGGGTCATGTTTTTTACATGGGAACATTGTAACAGTTGCAGCTCCCGCTATGACTGCTGCCGCCTCAGCTGAATCACGTCCCCTGGTGGCATGCAAGTTCCAGCAGTGGCTGGACATATCTGGGCAAGTCAGTGAGCCGTTGTAACCTACATAGTCCCAAGAGGAAGGGAATGGAAAGCCACTTGTGTATTCTCTACCTAGAAACCCCAGAAAAGGGTGATTGTACATGAGATTTGGGTTGAGAACATATACCGTATTTGCCAGCTCATAGACGCATCGGAGTATGAGGCGCACCCCGTTATTACCAAAATGGCACTAGAGGCCACTATATACAGTGAATACCGTATTTGCTGGCATACAAGATGCACTCCATTTTCCAGCCTATTTTAAGGGGGGGAACGTGCATCTTATATGCCGGCAAATACGGTAATTATATACAACCAGCTAGAGCTAGATTCAACTGCTATCCCAATTCAGTGGGGTTTATATATCAGGCTAAATTAAGGCTAACACGTACCGAACCAGAACGTCATTCCCCGTCAATTCGCCAATCAGCTCTGATATGAGTCCGCTGTTCACGCAGTAGTTCAGCGAATCAGCAGACAACGAGGCGATTCCAACCGCCAGCTAATGGAAAAGCGCGGAAAGAGGGAGAATAAGAAATAGTTGCACACGGCGGTCCTTCTTCTATAGTGGTGGCGAACCTATGTCATGCATGCCAGGGAGGGCACCCCCAACCCTCTCTGTTGGCACATACGCCGTCACTTCCTCCCTCCCCCAGCACAGAGTTCAACCCGCCCCTCTGCCCAATGGGAGCGCTTCCTCCCTCCCCCAGCACAGTTTGACCCGCCCCTCTGCCCAGCAGCCCAATGGGAGTGCTTCCTCCCTCCCCCAGCTCCAAAATTTGTCCCAGCAGTACCCAAACAGAGGGACAAGGCGAACTCTGTGCTGTGGGGGGAGGGAGGAAGTGATGGCGTGCAAGCCAACAGAGGCAACTAGTGACCACAACAAAAGGCAATAGGTGAGTTTTTAATTTGTAAATGTTTACAGCATAAAGGTTTTTGGTTTGTGATACGTGTGCCGCATTGGATCTCGACAGAGACATTCCCCCAGCTGTTGCGTATTTGAGCACGAAGCCACGTGACCCCAAAGAAACATAAAGACTCTTGCCTCGTACACTCGATAGCGGATAATATCACTCTTGGTCATGACTTTTTTCAGGTCAACCAGTAAGTTCCCAGCAAGCAAAACCTCTACGCCTTGGGGGGTTTCCGCCACCCGGGAGAGCGACTTGATGGCCTAGGAGGGAATAAAGAGAAGAAGAATAGGAGAAACCAGACCAAGCTTGTTAAAAGCCCTATTGTATAAATAAGAGGCTAACCTGCTATGGTAATAGAGCGGGGTTTCCCAACCTAAGGCCCGCAGGCCAGATCCAGCCTGTGGTACCATTTCATGTGCCCCCACCCCACCCCACTCCTCCAAGAGCATTCGAGAAACAAAATGGCCATGCCTTTGAAGCTGTTGGGAGAAAATGGTCACCCTCATCATGCAGGGAAGCCACTGCATTACATTCTCAGAAATGTCCTCATGGCTAATCGCCACGAGGGTCGCCAATACTCGGATTCGGATACAGCAGAAGAAGAATTATATAAAATGATCATTCTGTTTACGGACTATTCCTCTTGACCGGTCAAGACAGCCACTCAAACTTATCAGGGGATATGCTGAAGCATGCATTTCAGCCAAAAGCAACATCCCAGTGTCACCCGAGGGACATGAGTTCAAATTCCGCTTACCTCCTTTGCCACGGCGATTTTATCTGTCGCGATGCAGTAAATTATCTGTCTCAGCAGCTCAGGGGTGTTAAGGATTTCTTGAATGGCTTCAGGGTCTTCAACTATCCTTCCGACCTAGGAATTCAAGGTCACATTTTAAGATTAAGACTTGACTAGGGAGTTTCCAACAGCTACACTTCCCCAAACACAAATGCATCCCTTTAAATTACATACGTACACATCAGGGTATGGAACATGGGCCAGATCTGGCCCTCAACACCAATTCATACAGCCCACGCTGCCCTCGTTGCTCATCACATTTTACTTCTGCTTACACAGCCCTTAGTGCACTTTCTGGGTGTTTCACAAGTTAATTAGCATTTTGTCCCTCCCCAATATGCTGAGTACTCGTTTTACTGATTTCAGAAGGCAGGCAGGCTGAGTCGACCTTGATCCCTGGTCAGGATCAAACTCACAACCGTTTGATTGCCTCTCGGGGTGGGTGGGATTTCCTTAATGTGGGTTAGGGGTTTTATTCTGTTTTTATGTGGGCTTTTTAAGTATGTGAGCCGCCCTCAGTCGGGTTATGTTATGTTATGTTGTTGTTATGTTTACTCGATTTATACCCCGCCCTATTCAGCACATGGCCGACTCAGGGCGGCTAACAACATATAAATAACCCCAAGGTAACCCAAGGGGTTTACATACGAAAACCCCTGAGTGGGGTTCCCCCTGAGTGGGCGGCAAACAAATTGAAATATTAAATTAAATTAAAAGTGCAGCCCAGCAGTTTAACCGCTGCGCCACCACTCAGGACAGCAGACAGTATAAGTACAGTATCTTAGAAACCCCATCGTGTTTAGCTATTTGTTGACAAAACGATGTCACAACTAGAATTTGCCATTTTGGTGAACTCGTTTCGTATTTTAATTTTTATCCAGTTCTCATTTTTACTGACTCCGGCATGCCCGCCCCTCACTCTCCCTCATACCTATCAACCGCGGCTCCGGACAATACGGGACCTGCACAGAAAGGTTCTGCGCAAGTCGCCTTCTACGCTTGCGTGGAGCCCTTTGACGCTTGCGTAGAACCCTTCTACACATGCGTAGCCTTCTACACATGCGTAGAAGGCAACTTGCGCTGAAGGGATGCACAGTACCTCTTCCCCCCCGCTGCCAAATTCCGGGGTTTCGGCAGCGTGGGGTGGGAAATGGCGCAAATCGGCGCCGAAATGCGTGAAATCCCGGCCAATCCGGGAAGGTTAACAGGTATGCTGTCCCTACCAGGGACTTTCAGAGAGGCTGAAATTTGACCCAAAAGCAAGCTCCCGTACCTGGGATATTGTTAGAATTTTGACCGAATCGTCCGGGTGGAAGAGGCCTTTCTGCAGTTCTTCCCCGTAGTTTCGGATGACGTACAAGGGGTCCATGACTTGGAGGAGCCGTTCTAAGATGGCGACGCATAAAGAGATCTGTTCACTGCGTTGCAAAAAAAAAAAAAAAAAAAACAGGGCAGCAGGGGGAGGGGGAGAGAAAATAGTGACACGAGAGTTAACAAACGATTCATCTGTTCATCAGCCAGTAATGAAGGATTGCAGGTTTCATATGGAACATTTTTTTAAGGAATACATTCTCTATCAAGTGACACCCACAGGCACAAAAATCACTGAGCATGAAGTGTTCTCAGAGGTGATGGGTGGGTGGGATGTGGGGTTTTAAAGTGCTTTTATATGCTTTTAGAACTTGTTGTAATGCCGCCCTGAGTCGGGTTCTACCTGAGTGGGCGGCATATATAAATATGACTATTAAATCAAATTAAATGATCCAGTTCAACTCAACTATCTTCTGGGGATTAAACAAGTATACCTTCTGAACCAGATAATTTATGTATGATTCTAATACGGTTGTTTCAGCTATACAGATTTTATTTGTTTTAATGCGATGTTTTATTATCTTTGTAAGCCACTTTGGGTCGCTTTTTTAAGCGAGGAAAGGGGGGTTAAATAAATAGATAGATAGATAGTAAGTAAAGGTAAAGGTTTCCCTTGCTCGAAAGCCAGTCGTATCCGACTCTAGGGTGCAGTGCTCATCTCTGTTTCTAAGCCGAAGAGCAAGCGCTAGATAGACAGACAAATAAATAAACAAACAAGCTCTCGTAGCAGCGAACCCCGAGGAAATCATGCCCTATAGTTCGAAAGCAAGAAATGGCAAGGAAATAAATAGGGACCACTTGGGTGGGAAGGGAAACAGCGTCTAGTCATGCCTGCCATATGACCACGGGAACGTCTGAAGCAGACACAGCGCTGGCTCTTCGGCTTTGAAGCAGAGATGAGCACTGCACCCTAGAGTCGGATACGACTGGCTTTCGAGCAAAGGGAAGCCTTTGCAGGCAAGTCCATTTAAAGCTCCTGTGAGCTCCTCGTTGAGGACTAGCGCCTTGAGAAGACTCTTGGGAGATCTGGGTTCCCCCCCCTGAATTAAGACCCCAGGGGCCCTTGCCCCACCGTACCCCCCCCCCCTAAGCAGTGTCGGGTTAGGGGGTGGGGTGCATGTGCCCCACCTGTCCCCCTGGGCCATGAGGATGAAGAGCCCGGCCACGGGAAACTCTGGCCCCCTGGCCCGGAGTTCGCTGGGCGGCAGGGCCTGGACCGCCACCCGCAGGGCCCGCAGCTCCTCGTAGGGCGAGTCGGTCCGCGAGACCCGCCCGAGCAGATCCAAGGCCGCATCGACACCGGGCGCCGCCATCTTGGAAGGGAGGAAGCCGGAAGTTGGTGGTGGTGGGAGGCCGGAAGTGGACGAGAGGGAGGGAGGGAAGGGCGGCAGCCGCGTCTCGCGAGGCCTCGCCGAGCGTAACTAAGGCCGGAGGCACCGCCCCCTTTGTCTTTGAGGCGCGCGTCACCACGCGCGTCACGCTCACACTCCCCCTGTCCTGATTGGTTGGAGCGATACGACCAATCAGGAGAGGAGGCGGGGCCAACCTAGTGAAACAGGGAGGGGGGACTCCAAAGAGTTGAGTGAGGCAGTTTTCATCGACCTTTCCGTGATTCCCTTCGACTCTTCAGGAGCTAAAAATGTAGAGAGGGTCCTTCTGCTTCAGTTTAAACTGCAAACCTCCCTCATCATCCCCAGGCAGCAGGATGATGGGAGCTGCAGTCCTTTCCGTTTATTTTTGGCTGCCTGTGGAAGGAAGACGGCAGGAGTGACTAGAAGGGATAAAATCAGGAATGAGATTATAAGGCAGGAGTTCTCAACCCTTTTAAAGACGGGGGCCATTGGGCCACGCTCCCTCAGACAGCTTTCGGGGGCCGGATGGCCATTTTGCCCTTCCTCCACCACATGGCACTTGGTGGAAGGGGTGCCACATGAAATGGTGCCGTGGGCTGCATCTGGCCCACAGGTTGCAGGTTGAAAATCCCTGTTATAAGGGAACGAATTGGAGCTGAACAAATCTTGCAACACATCATCATCACCATCATCATCATCATAATTTTGTGACATAAATTATTCTCAGGTAAAAGGATTTTTGCTGGAGAATCTCCACTCAAGGGACTCCTCGAGGCTCTTTTCATGTCCTTCCAAGAGCTGGAACAGAGACAGGTGCTCAATCCATCATGCAGTACCCGGGTCTTGACTTGCCGGCTGTCCAGCTAACAAGGCAGAGACAACAAATAAAGTGATTTTTTTTTGCCCATTTTGAGAGAATGTCTTGGCAGTCCATACCTTACAAGGCATATGTGGGAAAAGGAGGCGGACAAAGACCATGAAGCAGACCCAGAGGAAGGTGGAGAGAGAACATCAAAGACACATGACAAGAACACCAAATAACTCCAGTGGTGACCACAAGAAGAAGAAGACGACGACAATTGTGATAGACAGTTTACCTCTCTCACGAGAGCAAAAAATGCCATGGCGAAGTGTTGCTTTTTAAAATAAAAAGATTTCTTTTTTTAATAATAGGATATCTGTTATATTAATTACAACTTGAAGTGAACAAACAAATAAAAAGGTCAGTTATTACCAATGAAAAGCAGCAACACGAAAGTCCTTGAATCTTTTGTGTAAATATATATATATATTTATATATCTATCTCTCTATCATTAAGAAGGTGCAGAGAAGCATTAGGGGAGAGAAAAACCAGTCGAAACCTATCCAAAATTAAATTGCTTATAAGACATAAGGTATATTTTTCAAGAGTATTCCCTCCCAAATTGTCTCAGTAAAGCAGAGAAGAACAAATGCTCAAATATTGCCCTGTGCGATCAGAACAAGCAAGTGCCACCAAATTCCAAACAAATTATTAATATCTTCCTCAGATAGATAGATTGAACAAAGACCCTCTTCGGCCAAACCAGGGAAGGTCCGATCTACTACCAGGGCTGTGATCCACTACAACCCCCAGATCGGCTTTGCTGGCTTATACCGATGGGAAAAGGCATTCGATCGGATAGAGTGGTCTACATAAAAAAAAAAACCCTCTCAGGTCCAAACTACATCAATTCACCCACAAATCTGGCTCATCCTCACACCATCATGGCTCATTCTCTCTGTTCGTCAACTGCATTCAAAAACCAAAAAGGAGTCTGAAAATCCGTTTCCGTAACTCGACAGGATCGTCTGTCTTGTGCAATACATTCAACTTCTATTTAAAGAAAGAAGCAGCATCGAAAGCAGCAGGGCCAATTCAAAGCATCCCATCGGTTGCTTGGCCAAAGCTTTATCAGTTTTAAAGATAGCGACCGGCTATCGGCGTAAAAAAGAATGTGGTCGGCCAAAGCTTTCTGGAATATTTCTTAAACTGGCTTTTTATGGTCTGAATCCAGCTTCGACGTCCCATTACAGGATCTGAGTCTGTTTCCAGCCTTTCTCTCAAGGACCGACGTCTCGGACGCCGGCGCACCATCAATACGCCGTGGTGCCTTCCCACTCCACCAGGTACTCTACTCTGCCCTCCGGGGTCACCCGGCGAGCCAGGACTTGGTATTTCTCACCACACACCAGCCTGCCTGCAGCCCCGAAGTAGGTGTTGATGGATGACTTGAGGTGGGAAAGGGAGGCATCGTCTTCGCTCATGCTCTCAAAAGCGTGGCGGTCGAGGGCGTTTTCCGAGCGGTCCAGGAGACAGGCCCCCTCGCTGTCTTCGGAGGAGGAGACGGCAGGCAGGATCCCCTTGGGATGCGCCGAACACTTTTGCTTCGCCTCGGTGGCCATGTAGGCTTTCGAAGACAGCTTGCGTTTCCGGCTACCCACATTCTTTCTGCTGGAGGGAGAAGCAAAGCAATTACACTTATATACCGCCTCATATCAAGAAGACAATGCTTGTTGTTGTTTCGTGCCATCAAGTCGTCTCTGGTCTATGGTGACCTTATGAATGAACCATCTTCAAAATGTCCTCGCCTCAACTGCCTGGCTCAACTCTTGTAGGCTATAATCCAGGGGTTCCCAACCTATGGCCAATGGGCCGGACTGGCCCACATCACCATTTCATGTGACCCAACGCCACCACTGCACCCAGAAGTGGAAGTGGATGCATTTATGCAGTTAGGCAAGAGGGAGAAAATAGGATCCCTATAAGAATTCCAGAGGACGAAAGGATATTATGTAAACTTGATGCAAAAACCCAAACCACAAAGAACTCTCCTGGTTCCCCCCACCTGGAATCACAGGAGAGGCTCGTGGTGGCTGAGCCCGAAGTGCTGACAGCATCGGTGGAATCCACGTCCGAGAGGAAAGAGTGGCTCGAACTTGCACTGGAAGGAAAGTGTAGGGAGGGAGGGAGAAAAACAGAATTGGCTAGCTAGCGGAGACTGGAAGGTCGGCAGGTCAGCAGTTCAAGACCTGAGTGCTACATGACGGAGTGAGCTCCCCTCTCTGTCTGTCCTAGCAATAAACAGATATGAGCACTGAGCCCTAGAGTCGGATATGACTGGCTTTCAAGCAGGGGCGACCTTTACCTTGAGTCATAAAACGGAACCCTACCAAGTTCCGGGGAGCACTCAAGAACCGGCTTACATGCCAGGCTGAGCCTCCGTTGGTGGTTACCTCTTCAAGCTCTGGATTTTGTCCAGTGAGAAGTCAAAGATGCTGGCCAGGTGGTGGTTCGTACTCCAAGCCGAAGCGAAATCACTCTGCCGGCCGGAAGGGGAAAGGAAAAGAAAGGAGGGAATAAATCCAAATCACAAAATCCTCTTTCAAAGCTTGAACCAAGGACATACAGTACGTCTCCCTTCAAGTAGCATAGCTCTGACTTTCTACAACCTGGGCAACAGAAAATCAGCATCCCACTTCCGGGACATCTCTGATGTATTTTAAGGGGGGAAAGTGAGTCTTATACATCAGCAAATACAGTATTTAATTTACAAAATCCTGAAATACTATCATAACATATATGTATTTCTAGGGTGCATTACCAGCGCTGGCCACTAGAGGCCACTGTTTGCAATGTAAAATTCACTGTTATCCACAGTTTCAAGTATCCATGGTAGGTCTTGAAACACATCCCCTATGGAGACGTGGTTGATCTGTATTTACTTCCCTGTGTCTTTTTCTTTATCACAGTCCAGGGGTTCCCAACCTATGTACCGTAGGCCGAATCTGGCCTGTGGCACCATTTCAATGGCATTTGATAAACAAAATGCCCACCCCCTTTGAAGCTGTTGGGACAAAATGGCCACCACCACCCCCATCGTGCAGGCAGGGCAAAATGCCGTCCAGCCCTCAAAGCCGATTGTGAGAGCGTGAACCAGCCCCCAGCTTGAAAAGGTTGGGAACCCCTGTCATAGTCCAACGAAGTGACCTGTTGTACTCAAAAACCTGCATATTGTGTAAACCTAAAGTGGATGCTAATAAAAGATCGGTGGATTCTGGGGAAGGAACCTAAGGTTTATGGATTGAATAAAATCCATAATTTTCTTGTAAAGCTTGATGAGCGGAATGAAGGACGGGTTCGCCAACACTAACCACCCGACCGACAATGGGGCACAAAACTTACACTGGGAATTGCATCCTCCAAGAGAAATTTCGATCTTTTCTGCCCTTTTTCTTGATGGAGCTCATGAGTCACTGAACTGCAGAAGAAAACAAAAATTATGACGGTATTCCACTTTGTCAGTGGTGCAGGAGAGGGAGATATCTTTCTGGATGTTCTTCTAGCGCAACGGTTCGCAACCTTTTCAAGCCGGGGCCCGGGTCACACTCTCTCAGTCAGCTTCAAGGGCCAAAGAGCACCATAGGCTTCTTAGTAGAAGGATGGGATGCAGATGCAATGACTAAACAGAGAGGTGAAGCAGAGAGGATCGCTCCCTGCAGGAGGAACACGGACCTGCTCGGTGAGGAATCCTTGAGCCTTCCTCTTTTCTTTGGTGCAGAGATTCCGGGGACTTTCTCAGGCAGGAGTTTGCTCGGCGGGTTCGGAGGGACCCGGATCCGCAAGCGGAAAATGCATTTCTTCTTCTTGATTTCCTTGCCACAGAGAAATCTGAAGGGCAGGAGTGGATAGAATCAGAGTTTCTGGGACATGCATGCCACCAGGGGACATGATTCAGCTGAAGCGGCAGAAAGCATAGTGGTGGTGACGAGTGTACAGAAGATTTTCTTTTACCTATTTCTGTCTCAGAAATAGGCAGCAAAAGGAGAGGGGACCTTTTTTGAAGCTCACCTGCTTTTATAGCTGTTTAGTGCATCCAGAAGGTGTGGGCTTCGTTCTGCCACAGGCGTCCCAGTCAACTGGGAGGGGAGAAAAAAAATTAGAGGGAATAACAGGATAAAGTTGGACTTCGGGACCTATAGAACAGATTTCGGCCGCTTACCTTGCCTAGCTGCAAAACGTCCCAGTGGTGATTGATAAACGTCAAAATTTCTTCAAAATCAAAGTATTTCTTCTTACTTTGCACACCTAAGTTGTACAGCACGAGATGGACCACGTCGACCCTGAAAGGGGGGCAGGCAGAGAGGAAGGATGATGGAAATTTGCCCAGGTCAGGAAAGATGATTACGGTAGTCATTTTCCCTGGATTTTGACTCAAATGCCAAAAGACTTTCTCGGGTCTCGAACTGCTGACCTGCCGACCTTCCAGTCGTCGAGTTCAGCATCTTAACCACTAAGCCACCGCAGTCCCTTATATCAAAGTTGAATGGGTTTAAAAGGAGATCAACCCACCGGCCTTTCTAACCTGCCTGAATCTTGAAACCAGTTTCCTAGCTGGGTTCGAACTCCTTTTTTGTCCGAAGAGTGAAATAAATACATATATTATCTATTTCTGACTTTGCACTGTGACAGAGAAGATGTCCACCCCGGAGACTTACCATCTCAAGGGCAAACGTTTGATGTACTCCGGCCCCTGGTTACACACCGTGCAGTAGAACACATAAAATCTGGAAAAAGGAAATATAATTTATTTATTTCGAGGTGAACGACAGTAGCGAAATCACAGACTTTATCTAGGGTTTTTTGGCTTTTGTCAGGCTGTATTTCTGATTTGTTGTATGTTTTGTAGTGTTGTCTGATATTGCTTGTACACCGTTCAAGGTGGAATGTTTCCCAAATGGATGGGATAAAAATAAAATAAATAACATTTCAATTACCTAATTCTAGCGATGGACATGTGGCAGGCATGACTAGACACCTGTCAAGTTTTGGATTTGGAAATAAGGGAAATTTCCCAGAAAATACAGGATACTTGACAGCTATGCTTATCCTGTGCTGCCCTCCAATGGTGGCAATAGGGCATTGCAGTCTAATTAATAAGGGATGACGGCAGGAAAGAGGGTAAAATAAGGGGTTTTCCTGGCCAATACGGGATACTTGACAGTTATGCTTATCCTGTGCTGCCCTCCAATGGTGGCAATAGGGCATTGCAGTCTAATTAATAAGGGATGACGGCGGGAAAGAGGGTAAAATAAGGGGTTTTCCCGGCCAATAAGGGATACTTGACAGCTATGCTGCTACCTTTCCCGCCGGTGGTTCCTGCTTATCTACTTGCAAATTCTTGCTTTTGAGCTGCTAGGTTGGCAGGAGCCGGGACAGATGACAGGAGCTCACTCCGTCGTGCAGTACTCAGGTCTCAAACTGCTGACCTGCGATCTTTCAGTCGTCAAGTTCAGTGTCTTAACCACTAAGCTACCGTAGGGCGATAGGTCATAACAAATATGAAGGGAGCCTCCATGCTCAAGAGCAGTGTATCTGCCAATGGCAATTACTGGTCACAGAAAGGGGAATCGACAAGCATTGAGTTTGAGTTTGACCCCGCCATGGCCGTTTCTTTTTGAAAAGGCAAAAGGATAAACATTATGGGATGGCAAAGGGAGAGAGAGAGAGATACCCACCGATCTCCAAACAGCATCGGGTTGCCGAGGCATTGCGTGCAAGCCTCGTGGAACCACTGAAGGCAACGGTAACACTGGAGCATTTTCAGGTACCACCTGGAGGAGCGAAGAGAGGAAAGGTTGGAACCAGAATGTCAAAGAACGGATGCAGGAAAGAAAGTCTGGAGATGGTTATCCCCCCCCCCCCCCGGGGTCCGGCATTGAATTTCGGTGGATTATCCCATCCGGACGCTCTGTTGGGTGGGACGGTCTTACTCGCCAGGCCCGCCACAGTAACAGTAGCACTGCTGCTGGTTGGTGCGATGGGGGGAGTCCCACTCCAGCTGTTTGGGGTCATAGGACAAGACCATCTTCATCCTCTGTAAAGTCCGGGCAATGGCACCTTTCCTTAGAGCGCCTCCTTTCTGCCGAAACGAGAACAACGTCCACATAAGGATCACACATGGGGACTGCGAGGTGGCTTAGTGGTTAAGACGCTGAACTTGAAGACTGGAAGGTCGGCAGGTCAGCAGTTCAAGACCCGGGTACCCAACGTCGCCCTTGCTCGAAATCCAGCCGTATCCAACTCCAAGGCTCATCTCTTTATAGCCAAAGAGCCAACGCGGCTTGCACCTGCAGACATCTCCGTGGACACGTGGCAGGCACGCAACAGTGTTCCACTGTTTACCTTCCCGCCGAAGGGGTACCTTTTTAGCTACTTGCAATTTTTTTTCCCGTTCAAACTGCTAAGTCGGCAGGACCTGGGATAGAGACGGACGCTCACTCCGTCGTGCAGCACTCGGGTCTCAAAACCGCTGGCCTGCCAACAGTTCTGTCAAGTTCTGTGACTTAACCCCTGAGCCATGGCAGCCTCGGCAAATACAATGACAAACCTGGAAACTAAATTGGAGGTTTTAGCTCGGCCTCCAGAAAATGACTATCGCAGTGGCTCCGATGCTCACCCGCACAGCTAAGGCAAAGATGCATCTTCGGCAGAACCACGGCGTTGCCGGAGAAGTCTCCCGGGTGCTCGCCGCAGGGATGTGACACTGTTGATGATAACCTAAAGAAAGGAGAATCGAGACGGAGCTTTGCAAAAATAAATAAATAAATCGCCAAACAGATCTCGGACATGCTCCGTTACAAGCGCAGACGATGGTTTTCCCAATGGCGTGTTGAAGGGCGCACAATTAATTTTTAAAACGAATTTCACCCAAGGGAATTACGCTACTTTTTTTTAATGACACTATTTTCTCTCTACTGAGTTTCGATTTAATGTTACTTAATTTAATAGATTTATATACCGCCCTATCCAATGGACTCTGGGCGCTGTACACAAGTTAAAACCAATATAAAACAATTAAAACCCCTTAAAAACATATCAATATTAACACACACACACACACACCGCTGTTTACTACCTATAAACAAATATAAAATCTAAAAAACCTTAACATTAAAAAAAAATATTACGTTGGAAACGTTGCTTTTAAAGTTAAAGGTTTCCCTTGCTCGAAAGCCGGTCGTATCCGACTCTAGGGTGCAGTGCTCATCTCTGTTTCAAAGCCGCTGTCTGCTGCTGCAGACATTTCCGTGGTCATGTGGCAGGCATGACTAGACACCGGAGCGCACGGAACGCTGTTTACCTTCCCACCGAAGTGGTCCCTATGTATCTACTTGCAATTTCTTGCTTTCGAACTGCTAGGTTGGCTTTTTAAAGTTACTTTTAACAAAAAAAAAAACACCTGTAGACATGTTTTGGATGGGAATTTTAAGGTGCATCAGCCATGTACCTTAAAGACTAACTCCTGCATTTAAATATGAGCTTTCGTTGATCAAATCGGACATAAGGCATAAGCCTATGTTTTACCACTGGTAGGTTCACATCTCCCCTGCTCTGAAAGTATCATTGGCGATTTATTTATATTTTTAAAAACTGTTTCATTCTGCAGGACTTTGCCACAAGTTGCACAACACTCGATGAGTTACAGAGTAAATTATCATTATTATTATTTTCAAAAGTAAACTTTCCACAAGGTTGCAATTAGGATAGTAAACTATTCCTGCCAGGAGGTGGGAGTCTGATAAATGTAAATTGCCGAATATAGCAGACTAGGGACGTCCTAAAATAGTTTGCAGCCTGAGGCAGAAAAGTGAATGTCGCCTCACACCCTGGCCAGAAAATCCTAAATGTCGTAGTTTAGTTCTCAACCTTTTTAAAGCTGGGGGCCGGATCACCCTCCGTCAGACAGCTTGGGGGGCCGGATGGCTGTTTTACCCTTCCTCCACCCCATGGCACTTCCGGGTGTGGGGGGCCACATGAAATGATGCCATGGGCCACATCCGGCCTATGGGATACTGGTTGAGAATCCCTGTTGTAGTTTAATAAACTAACTTTCCCAAGCTCTGTTTGACTCAAAGTTGCACCATAAAAGTGTCTGGGGGAAAAATGCCACATCAGTTTTGTTCAGTAACAGAGATGTTACGGTGGGCCGCCAAGCCTTACTGACACATTTGGCCCAACCTGCTCAAGGTTCTAGTCCTCAAGAGCTGCTCCACCACAAACCCCAGCAAACAGGACATTGGGCCACCCAGGTTGTTCCCGGTACCTAGTCCACACTTTCCGCATATCAAAATGTCGTTCAGGGGTCCCGTCGTCTTCCCCAAACAGATGTTACACTCCGGTTCTTCACCCGGCACACCAGCTGGAAAGAAAGAGGGAGACGTTAATGGCCGTTGGCATCAAATATATGGATAGCCTACCGCTATCGAGGACCCGCAATTTTGGAAGGGTACTTAGAATTGTGTGCTGCACTTGAGGTCACAAAGTTGTGATGTGGCATCAAAATGGAACTGACTTAGAGCAGGGATTCTCACCCTGCGGCCCATGGGCCGAAAGTAGCCCATGGCGCCATTTCATGTGGCCCACCACCGCCTCCACCATACCAGGAAGTGCCATGTGGTGGCGAAAGGGCAAAATGGTCATGCGGCCCCCAAAGCTGCCTGAGGGAGCATGACCTGGCTTTTAAAAGGTTGAGAAATCCTGACTTAGATAGACCCTACTAGGGCTTGTAAGATACTGTACATGAAATGTTTAAAGCATGAGTCTCCGTAACTGAGCGGGGTTTCGAACCTAGTTTGGCACTCTGCCCACTACACCACACTGGGTATCTTGCGCCCTCAAGGAAAACAACATATATAGTATATAAAGGATGTCTTCAAACTACAAATCCCAGCGTTCAATAAGATGGAGCCATTGGCAGATAAAGCAACATCAAACAGCTATTAATTAGTGCAAGACTCTAAATTTACTAACGCTTTCTAGGTATAATTCAGGGAGTGTGGTGGCTCAAGTGGTTAAGACACTGAACTCAAAGACTTTGGATGGATGGGTGAGAAATAAAAAGAGAGAGATGGATGGATGGATGGACGGACGGATGGATTAAAATAATTGCTCAGTGTAGACACAATAGAGTTTTAATTTAGAGTACACCGTAATCTAAGACAATGTTAAATGTTCACTATCTCTGACTGGCCCTGAGTGCTCTTGATATACACTATGTCTCAAAGAATTACATAAAGAGATTTGAGAGTCAAATACTGTAACTGGGTCCTGAAGGCAGACCAAGGTTACGGTGGACCACCAAGCATTATGGATGGTGTTGTCCCAACTTGCTCTACACCTTCAGGATTCTAGTCCTCAACAGTGCTATATATTAGATTTTACGTATCCAACAATAGCAAATGCCGGCTTTGTAATGAAAAGGATGAAAATGTAGATCATCTGATCAGCAGAGGCAGCAAAAATTTCACAGACTGGTTGTTTGCAACACTATAACTGGGTCGCAAAAGTTATCCATTGGAAACTTGGCCAGAAGTTTGGATTTGAATACCCTATTTGCTCGCATATAAGACACACACACCCCTTAAAATATACTGGAAACATGGGGTACGTCTTGTACTGTATATAGTGGCCTATAGTGGGGTATTTTGGTAATAACAGAGTGCATCTTATACTCTGATGCATCTTATATGCCAGCAAATATATATATTTGTAAGCTGCTGTACCGTGTTGGATGTCCTTCCACAAGACCCAGTATTTTGAGTTGTCTTCAAAGGTCACCAGACAACTTTGCTTCAAGCCGCTCACCTGAAAACACAGAAAGAAAAGAAAAGTTGGAGGAGGAGGAGGAGAAGAAGAAGAAGAAGACAATTCATAAAGAAAAATTAAGGTACCCTCTTGATTTTGCCGAGGTAATAGAGCCCATCTGTCCAACGGCATAAGACGTACTGTCCTTCTGACAACCTGACCATCAGTTCTTGCTGGATGATCTGGTTCTTGACGGCCAAGTCAACGGCTGTTTGTTGAAGGTGTCCTGCGGCTGGAAAGACATGTCTAATGTTGGTGTTCTCCATGAGCTTGGCTGGATGCTGGTGGCAAAACACAACAGTGAAGAGTTTCAAAATTTGACATTGGTAAAATATGAACGGAGGAGGCTGTCTTAGGCTTGCATCGGACACTGACCTCTGTGTAGAGCTTGGGACAGGATCCTCTCCTATCCTAGCCGTATCTGGAGATCTTTGATAAGCCCTGGTGGTCTCCAGTCCAAGCCCTAACTAGGACCAACCTCAGTTGACTGACGAAATCAGACCAGACCATCTCTCCTTCCATCCTACTACCTTTCTACATCTTGGCACCTCAGGAACAAGTTTTGCCAACAAATTGCATGAAGACAAAAATACACCACGTATCCAACAATAGCAAATGCCGGCTTTGTAATGAAAAGGATGAAACTGTAGGTCAGCTGATCAGTGGATGCAGCAAAAATTTCACAGACTGATTATTCGCAACACCAATACAGGGTTGCAAAAAAATTATCCATTGGAAACTTGGCCAAAAGTTTGGATTTGAATGCCGTAAAAATCTTTGGGAATATCAAGTAGAGAAAGTTTTAGAGAATGAGAGAGTCAAGATCCTGTGGGACTTTAAAATTCAAACAGATAGACATTTGCCTCACAACACACCTGATATAACTTGTGGAAAAGAAGAAGGTCTGGCTTATTGACATTGCGATACCAGGAGACGCACGAATTGAAGATAAACAACTGGAGAAAATCACAAGATATCGTGATTTGCAAATTGAAGTCGAGCAGGTGTCTAGACATGCCTGCCACATGACCACGGAAATGTCTGCAGAAGCAGACAGCGCTGGCTCTTCGGCTTTGAAACAGAGATGAGCACTGAACCCTAGAGTTGGATATGACTGGCTTTCGAGCAAGGGAAACTTTAAAATCTGCTGTTGTAATTGTGATTGGAGCCCTTGGAGCAATACCTAAAACTGGATATTTGGAAATTTTGGGCTCATTGGACTTGAACATCCTAGGCCGCCCTTGCTGGAAAGCAAGTCGTATCCGACTTTAGGGTTCAGTGCTCATCTCTGCTTACAGTTAAAGAGCCAGTGCTGTCTGCGTTTGCAGACGTTTCCGTGGACATGTTGGCAAGGCATGCCTCGACACCGGAGTGCATGGAACGCTGTTTACCTTTCCCGCCCAAGCGGTCCCTATTTATCTACTTGCAATTTGTTGCTTTCAAACTGCTAGGTTGGCAGGAGCTGGGACATCTGCCATCATCCTAACGCTCCAATAAAACAACTCGACTAGAAACTCCATATCTACTTAGAGGTCACCTTAACGGTTTTTAGGTCCTTGGTTAGGGTTCTTGGACTGTTAGTTTTAATCCCAGGCCTCGACTGCGAATCCAATGGTTGGTTTGCAGGCAATAATAATTTGTCAGTCTATGTGCCAATGTGTCATTCTGCCCCCCACCCTTGTAACTGACTAAAAGCCGGTCCCCTAAGCCCTTCTGATTGGCTGATTCAAAAACTCAATGCAAGTGGAGGGGGAAATTGTTTTAAAAAGTCCATTTTGGGGCCAGGTGGGGAGGAGAAAAAGTTGGGTGACTCACCCTCCAACCGCCTCTCCGAGTCAAACCGAAAGAAGCCACCCTTTCCAGCCCGGCTCGACGCAAAAAAATAATTAATAATAATAAAAGGATGTGGTTAAAGATACTACCAAGTAGCGCTAAGGGTGGGAAAGACAAGGGCCGAGAGATCAGGTTGCTGTCAAGTGTGCAAAAACATGCAATCGACACATTAAGTGTGAGGCCTTAAGCCTCCCTCCTTGCTTTTGCAAAAGTTCACCTAACTAATATTTCAGAATATTTACTTTTTCCCCCCCTTTTGCTGGGCTGCCATTCAAAGAAAAAGTGTTTATTTTCAATTTTGGGAATTAAAAACAATAACTAAGTAGTTTTCTCTTTGCCTCTCCTCCACCCTGTCTTCGGCTTCTTCTCTCTTTTTTATATTCTTGGCCCTCCCAGTTTACCCAGTAAGCCACTCGCACTGGGATAACTGGGAAACATGACAGTAGAAGAGAGGCAACTGGGAACCGCTGTCTGCAGCTGGAAGAGTTTGACAGCTGGAGGGAAGGAGGCTGGGGAAAAGTGGGAAATCTAGGCTGAGATCCTACTGGCGGGTGGGTGGGTGGGTGGGTTTACTCGGGAGTAAAGCAGAGGAGCAGGGATATCGTGGAGTCGCCAGGTGAAGCCACCTGTGAGGAGCCACTAGAGGGTTGCGATCCAAAGGTGGTGGGGGGGGGAGGGATATGATCCCGATCCTCAACCTCCCTTTACTCCCGCGTAGACCCTCTCCCAGAACCGCAGCCTTCCAAGCCCAGCTGTGGCTCCACTCCAAGAAATAGCAAAAAAAAAAATAAACAAAATACCAAATAAATAAATCCAGATTTAATCATCATCATCATCATTTACAAAGGCTGCAACAATGTTTTCCAAGG